>OX460368.1:46319284-46331079 GCA_949786405.1 Onychomys arenicola | reverse complement strand
CTAACCCTAACCCTAACCCTAACCCTAACCCTAACCCTAACCCTAACCCTAACCCTAACCCTAACCCTAACCCTAACCCTAACCCTAACCCTAACCCTAACCCTAACCCTAACCCTAACCCTAACCCTAACCCTAACCCTAACCCTAACCCTAACCCTAACCCTAACCCTAACCCTAACCCTAACCCTAACCCTAACCCTAACCCTAACCCTAACCCTAACCCTAACCCTAACCCTAACCCTAACCCTAACCCTAACCCGAACCCTAACCCTAACCCTAACCCTAACCCTAACCCTAACCCTAACCCTAACCCTAACCCTAACCCTAACCCTAACCCTAACCCTAACCCTAACCCTAACCCTAACCCTAACCCTAACCCTAACCCTAACCCTAACCCTAACCCTAACCCTAACCCTAACCCTAACCCTAACCCTAACCCTAACCCTAACCCTAACCCTAACCCTAACCCTAACCCTAACCCTAACCCTAACCCTAACCCTAACCCTAACCCTAACCCTAACCCTAACCCTAACCCTAACCCTAACCCTAACCCTAACCCTAACCCTAACCCTAACCCTAACCCTAACCCTAACCCTAACCCTAACCCTAACCCTAACCCTAACCCTAACCCTAACCCTAACCCTAACCCTAACCCTAACCCTAACCCTAACCCTAACCCTAACCCTAACCCTAACCCTAACCCTAACCCTAACCCTAACCCTAACCCTAACCCTAACCCTAACCCTAACCCTAACCCTAACCCTAACCCTAACCCTAACCCTAACCCTAACCCTAACCCTAACCCTAACCCTAACCCTAACCCTAACCCTAACCCTAACCCTAACCCTAACCCTAACCCTAACCCTAACCCTAACCCTAACCCTAACCCTAACCCTAACCCTAACCCTAACCCTAACCCTAACCCTAACCCTAACCCTAACCCTAACCCTAACCCTAACCCTAACCCTAACCCTAACCCTAACCCTAACCCTAACCCTAACCCTAACCCTAACCCTAACCCTAACCCTAACCCTAACCCTAACCCTAACCCTAACCCTAACCCTAACCCTAACCCTAACCCTAACCCTAACCCTAACCCTAACCCTAACCCTAACCCTAACCCTAACCCTAACCCTAACCCTAACCCTAACCCTAACCCTAACCCTAACCCTAACCCTAACCCTAACCCTAACCCTAACCCTAACCCTAACCCTAACCCTAACCCTAACCCTAACCCTAACCCTAACCCTAACCCTAACCCTAACCCTAACCCTAACCCTAACCCTAACCCTAACCCTAACCCTAACCCTAACCCTAACCCTAACCCTAACCCTAACCCTAACCCTAACCCTAACCCTAACCCTAACCCTAACCCTAACCCTAACCCTAACCCTAACCCTAACCCTAACCCTAACCCTAACCCTAACCCTAACCCTAACCCTAACCCTAACCCTAACCCTAACCCTAACCCTAACCCTAACCCTAACCCTAACCCTAACCCTAACCCTAACCCTAACCCTAACCCTAACCCTAACCCTAACCCTAACCCTAACCCTAACCCTAACCCTAACCCTAACCCTAACCCTAACCCTAACCCTAACCCTAACCCTAACCCTAACCCTAACCCTAACCCTAACCCTAACCCTAACCCTAACCCTAACCCTAACCCTAACCCTAACCCTAACCCTAACCCTAACCCTAACCCTAACCCTAACCCTAACCCTAACCCTAACCCTAACCCTAACCCTAACCCTAACCCTAACCCTAACCCTAACCCTAACCCTAACCCTAACCCTAACCCTAACCCTAACCCTAACCCTAACCCTAACCCTAACCCTAACCCTAACCCTAACCCTAACCCTAACCCTAACCCTAACCCTAACCCTAACCCTAACCCTAACCCTAACCCTAACCCTAACCCTAACCCTAACCCTAACCCTAACCCTAACCCTAACCCTAACCCTAACCCTAACCCTAACCCTAACCCTAACCCTAACCCTAACCCTAACCCTAACCCTAACCCTAACCCTAACCCTAACCCTAACCCTAACCCTAACCCTAACCCTAACCCTAACCCTAACCCTAACCCTAACCCTAACCCTAACCCTAACCCTAACCCTAACCCTAACCCTAACCCTAACCCTAACCCTAACCCTAACCCTAACCCTAACCCTAACCCTAACCCTAACCCTAACCCTAACCCTAACCCTAACCCTAACCCTAACCCTAACCCTAACCCTAACCCTAACCCTAACCCTAACCCTAACCCTAACCCTAACCCTAACCCTAACCCTAACCCTAACCCTAACCCTAACCCTAACCCTAACCCTAACCCTAACCCTAACCCTAACCCTAACCCTAACCCTAACCCTAACCCTAACCCTAACCCTAACCCTAACCCTAACCCTAACCCTAACCCTAACCCTAACCCTAACCCTAACCCTAACCCTAACCCTAACCCTAACCCTAACCCTAACCCTAACCCTAACCCTAACCCTAACCCTAACCCTAACCCTAACCCTAACCCTAACCCTAACCCTAACCCTAACCCTAACCCTAACCCTAACCCTAACCCTAACCCTAACCCTAACCCTAACCCTAACCCTAACCCTAACCCTAACCCTAACCCTAACCCTAACCCTAACCCTAACCCTAACCCTAACCCTAACCCTAACCCTAACCCTAACCCTAACCCTAACCCTAACCCTAACCCTAACCCTAACCCTAACCCTAACCCTAACCCTAACCCTAACCCTAACCCTAACCCTAACCCTAACCCTAACCCTAACCCTAACCCTAACCCTAACCCTAACCCTAACCCTAACCCTAACCCTAACCCTAACCCTAACCCTAACCCTAACCCTAACCCTAACCCTAACCCTAACCCTAACCCTAACCCTAACCCTAACCCTAACCCTAACCCTAACCCTAACCCTAACCCTAACCCTAACCCTAACCCTAACCCTAACCCTAACCCTAACCCTAACCCTAACCCTAACCCTAACCCTAACCCTAACCCTAACCCTAACCCTAACCCTAACCCTAACCCTAACCCTAACCCTAACCCTAACCCTAACCCTAACCCTAACCCTAACCCTAACCCTAACCCTAACCCTAACCCTAACCCTAACCCTAACCCTAACCCTAACCCTAACCCTAACCCTAACCCTAACCCTAACCCTAACCCTAACCCTAACCCTAACCCTAACCCTAACCCTAACCCTAACCCTAACCCTAACCCTAACCCTAACCCTAACCCTAACCCTAACCCTAACCCTAACCCTAACCCTAACCCTAACCCTAACCCTAACCCTAACCCTAACCCTAACCCTAACCCTAACCCTAACCCTAACCCTAACCCTAACCCTAACCCTAACCCTAACCCTAACCCTAACCCTAACCCTAACCCTAACCCTAACCCTAACCCTAACCCTAACCCTAACCCTAACCCTAACCCTAACCCTAACCCTAACCCTAACCCTAACCCTAACCCTAACCCTAACCCTAACCCTAACCCTAACCCTAACCCTAACCCTAACCCTAACCCTAACCCTAACCCTAACCCTAACCCTAACCCTAACCCTAACCCTAACCCTAACCCTAACCCTAACCCTAACCCTAACCCTAACCCTAACCCTAACCCTAACCCTAACCCTAACCCTAACCCTAACCCTAACCCTAACCCTAACCCTAACCCTAACCCTAACCCTAACCCTAACCCTAACCCTAACCCTAACCCTAACCCTAACCCTAACCCTAACCCTAACCCTAACCCTAACCCTAACCCTAACCCTAACCCTAACCCTAACCCTAACCCTAACCCTAACCCTAACCCTAACCCTAACCCTAACCCTAACCCTAACCCTAACCCTAACCCTAACCCTAACCCTAACCCTAACCCTAACCCTAACCCTAACCCTAACCCTAACCCTAACCCTAACCCTAACCCTAACCCTAACCCTAACCCTAACCCTAACCCTAACCCTAACCCTAACCCTAACCCTAACCCTAACCCTAACCCTAACCCTAACCCTAACCCTAACCCTAACCCTAACCCTAACCCTAACCCTAACCCTAACCCTAACCCTAACCCTAACCCTAACCCTAACCCTAACCCTAACCCTAACCCTAACCCTAACCCTAACCCTAACCCTAACCCTAACCCTAACCCTAACCCTAACCCTAACCCTAACCCTAACCCTAACCCTAACCCTAACCCTAACCCTAACCCTAACCCTAACCCTAACCCTAACCCTAACCCTAACCCTAACCCTAACCCTAACCCTAACCCTAACCCTAACCCTAACCCTAACCCTAACCCTAACCCTAACCCTAACCCTAACCCTAACCCTAACCCTAACCCTAACCCTAACCCTAACCCTAACCCTAACCCTAACCCTAACCCTAACCCTAACCCTAACCCTAACCCTAACCCTAACCCTAACCCTAACCCTAACCCTAACCCTAACCCTAACCCTAACCCTAACCCTAACCCTAACCCTAACCCTAACCCTAACCCTAACCCTAACCCTAACCCTAACCCTAACCCTAACCCTAACCCTAACCCTAACCCTAACCCTAACCCTAACCCTAACCCTAACCCTAACCCTAACCCTAACCCTAACCCTAACCCTAACCCTAACCCTAACCCTAACCCTAACCCTAACCCTAACCCTAACCCTAACCCTAACCCTAACCCTAACCCTAACCCTAACCCTAACCCTAACCCTAACCCTAACCCTAACCCTAACCCTAACCCTAACCCTAACCCTAACCCTAACCCTAACCCTAACCCTAACCCTAACCCTAACCCTAACCCTAACCCTAACCCTAACCCTAACCCTAACCCTAACCCTAACCCTAACCCTAACCCTAACCCTAACCCTAACCCTAACCCTAACCCTAACCCTAACCCTAACCCTAACCCTAACCCTAACCCTAACCCTAACCCTAACCCTAACCCTAACCCTAACCCTAACCCTAACCCTAACCCTAACCCTAACCCTAACCCTAACCCTAACCCTAACCCTAACCCTAACCCTAACCCTAACCCTAACCCTAACCCTAACCCTAACCCTAACCCTAACCCTAACCCTAACCCTAACCCTAACCCTAACCCTAACCCTAACCCTAACCCTAACCCTAACCCTAACCCTAACCCTAACCCTAACCCTAACCCTAACCCTAACCCTAACCCTAACCCTAACCCTAACCCTAACCCTAACCCTAACCCTAACCCTAACCCTAACCCTAACCCTAACCCTAACCCTAACCCTAACCCTAACCCTAACCCTAACCCTAACCCTAACCCTAACCCTAACCCTAACCCTAACCCTAACCCTAACCCTAACCCTAACCCTAACCCTAACCCTAACCCTAACCCTAACCCTAACCCTAACCCTAACCCTAACCCTAACCCTAACCCTAACCCTAACCCTAACCCTAACCCTAACCCTAACCCTAACCCTAACCCTAACCCTAACCCTAACCCTAACCCTAACCCTAACCCTAACCCTAACCCTAACCCTAACCCTATCCACTCCAGTAATAACAAAGAGTTGTCCTTTCCTTGAAGGAAGTGCTGATTAAAAAGTGGAATTCTCCTACATTTGAGAGAATTAGCCAGTGTCAGGAAACAATCAGCTTCCTAAATGTTTATCCAGTACAATGTGGTCAGCCAATTATCAATATATCAACTAATAAGAATGGACACAGCAGGTTGTATTCATGTATTTCAGCATACTTGTTCACCCATACCTAAGAAGGAAGAAGTTGGAAGGGATTTTTGAAGAGATGGAATTAAGAGATGAAAGGAAATGTGACATAATACCTTTTAATTAACAATTTATAGAAATAAATTTTAAATAAATACAGTGGCTAGAGAGATAGTTCAGCAATTAAGAGCACTGGCTGTTGTTACAGAAGACCTAGGTTCTATTTCTAGAACCCACATGGTAGCTAACAATTTACTTTACTCCAATTCCAGGCATCTCTTGCATTCATTAGCCTCTGCTGGTACTATGCACAGACAAAATATCATATAACTAATTGTTTAAATTAGAAAAAGGGAAAGAATAAAATTCTTTATAGTGAGGTCAGAACCCTGAGATAGACAGGAGCTGGGTCTAGTTAAAATGAACTCCTTCTGGTCTTGCATGGAAGCAGCTATGCCTTCTGCCAAGCCAGCCTACTCAGAGGCAAAAACATCCTTGTTCTGAGGTTAACAGAGATCATCATAACCATTCATCTAAGAGTGGAATACACAGTACTGATAAGTGACATTTCCATAAAGTTTTCTGTGTTTGTGTTTCCTATATTTTGTATCTGTGAGAGTTATGGCATTGGTACAGTTATCTTTTAGATCAAACATCAAGATTGACAGGTCACATATGCTCATGAGCAATCTGCTTTCACTCTGTCATTTACCTAATTTTCAGCTAAGAGCTTGTGGTACAAGACCAACAATCCAGAGGCATTTCTTTTTCTCATTTTTATAATTTATATATGTTTCTGCATTACATTGAGGTATAAATTCCCCTAAATGTCTCTACTTTTACATTGTGACCATGTTCAGAAATGGATTTGTTAACCTAGCCTGCTTAGGAATAGAGAGAACTTTACCTAAACATGTCCAGAATCCGTAAGTAAAATGAATATCTTCCCTTTGTTTAGGAAAAGCATTAGTAAACGATCCATTACTCTAGCAGACACCTGTAGGTAAGCAAATTTTCTCCTTTCTTTTGTCTTGGTTATTGTAATGGCTATTCCTGGTAATCAAACTCACTACTTCTAAAAATAACTAAAACTGGGGAAAAAATGGGTATATCTGTGAGATATTTTTTAAAGGTTTTGAAAGGAAAGACCCATTATTACTGTGGATCATTTGAGGTGATGTCCACCTTCAACTACTTGGTGAATGTGCACACTTTTAACCCCAGCACTCAGGAGGCAGAATCAGTTGGATTTACTGAGTTTGAGGCCAGCCTGGTCTACAGAATGAGTTATAGGGCAACACAGATAAATCTAATCTCAAAATCATCCAAAAAATCAAACAAATGATAAGATACTCCTTTAGGGCTGGAGAGATGGCTCAGAGGTTAAGAACACTGGCTGTTCTTCCAGATGTCCTCAGTTCAATTCCCAGCACCCTTATGGTGGCTCACAACCATCTGTAATGAGATCTTGTGAAAGATTCCCGGGGGGGATCTTCCTTCAGGAGAGACCCCGAACCCAAGGAACACACCGAAACCATCCATCAGATGCAAACAGCAAGAGGGTTTATTTGAATACACAGGTACCTGGGGCGACAAGTCTCTCGGAGGACTTGCGCGCCTTCCTAGGGAAAGGGGGACTTTTTTATAGGATCCCAGGAGCAGAAGCACGTTACAGAAGCAAGAAGCATAGTTACAGGGTTCCCATTGGTTGATTCAAATAAGGCCAGGGTGAACTTGGGGACATATGCTTAATTCTCGGAAATTTGGTGTGTGTGGCTGACCTGGCCTTGTCTAGGGCATAGTGAGTGTTTTCCTAGCCCAACTGTCTATTCCCCAAGGCCAGGTGGCCCATCATAGATATCCTGCTTTGACTCAACAGTTTCTCTCCCAAGGCTGGGTGGCCGACTATAGTTATGAACTCCTGTTTGGCCTTCTTCCCCTGAACTGCAGATATCCTGTTCTTTATGTTTAAGCCTTGCAAAATGGCATCACAGCAGTCAAGCTACTGGAGGGGGTCTTTCACTTGTTCCCTCTTCTGGCCTGCAGGGATACATGCAAACAGAACACTATAAACATAATAAATAAATAAATAAATCTTTAAAAACAAAAAGATCCACCTTTAATCTTGATGCCTACATATATAAAGGACACTGAAGGAGGAAGCTCTCTCTGCCTGCTTGTCCTATCTCTGGCTACAAAGTTCATTCCTTTACCTGCATTACAGCCTACTTCCTTAGAATTGTGTATAGTGAAGATGAGCTGAGATATGCAGCCTCATGAATTGAACAAGTACTGAATTCTTCAAATTTCCATTGGTAGCTGCTATTGTTGGACTATCTAAACACAGTTTTGAGACATTCTAATAAATTCACTTTATTCCTACATGGAGGGCTTTGTTCTACCAGTCCTGATCATGTAGAGAACCTCAAATAATACTGTTGTTGTTGTTGTTGTTTCATCTGGCCACTTGTTAGGGACCAAGATGTCAGGAACCAAACATGAACCATGGAAAGTACTAGGTAGGCCAGAGAACAAGTCATAAGCCCCTTCCCAGGGCAGTAACCAGAGGCCTCCCAAGATAAGAGAACATCCCACACTCAGGTGCCATGACAACCAAATGTAAAGAGCATTCCATGGTCAGGTAGCCTAGCAACAGAATAAATGGCCCCTGACCAGTGACCTTAGCCAACATCTCGCAGTTGCATGATCTGCCTCACACGTCTTGCACCCCTTCCATGTTCTACATGCCCCTTTTCCCCTTCCCTCCTTCCTGCCCCTTTCCCTCCTATGCTATATAAGCTTTTCGGATTAAAATAAAATTGGCAGCTTGATCAGAATCCTGTCTTGCTGTCTGTCTCTTGTATCCCCTGTCTCTTTCATTCGCTCCCACAGGTGAGTCGCCCCCCATTGAAACCTGGCTGGCCGGGGCATGGATTCACTCACATTAGTACAAATGCCTAGAGAGGCCAGAGGCATTGAAGTGGGCAGGTATAATCAAGAAGGAAGAAAGGAAGAAAGGGAGGAAGGAAGGAAGGAAGGAAGGAAGGAAAGAGAGAGAGAGAAAGGAAGGAAGGAAGGAAGGAAGGAAGGAAGGAAGGAAGGAAGGAAGGAAGGAAGGAAGGAAGAAAGGAGATTGAGAGAAAAGAACAAAGAAATGAGGGAGGGAGGGAGGGAGGGAGGGAGGGAGGGAGGGAGGGAGGGAGGAAGAGAGAAAAAAAGGTAGAATTTTAAAAGATAATTATAATTAACTTGGAATAAAACAAAAAGCAAGGGACAGCAGGCATGGGGATCTGAATTATGAGTGGAAGGGGAAGCCCTGGGCTCCATCCTCTCAGTACTGCATGAACTGGGTGTGCTACCCTCTTCCTGTGTAATCCCAGCACTCAGCAGCTAGCTAGAAAAAGGCCACAATCCCACCACCCATGTGGGTTGGAATTTTTCATGTTTTTTTTCCAGCAGCTTCGGGCTAATGAAAAGCTCCTGCCAATTGCGGTTAAATAGGATTCTCTCTACTACTCATTAGATGTGCCCTCAGAGTGCTGTCTCTGTCTTTCATGATCACTGAACTCTCTGAGAACTGGAGGAGAAAACATATCTTTAAGTGGAAATGGCAGGTCACTGCCCTCTGATTAATTTGATTCTTTAAAACAAGATCGACGGCCTGGTGGTGGTAGTGGTGTTGCACACCTTGAATCCAAGCACTTGGGAGGCATAGGCAGGTGAATCTCTGTGTGTTCCAGGACAGCCAGGTCTACAGAGTGAGTTGCAGGACAGCAAAGACTACACAGAGAAACCCTGTCTCAAAAAAAATTAGTAATAATAAAAATAAATAATAAAAACACTTATGTTACTTACTGTATGTCCATGAGCACTCTATCTGAATGTACAACCTGTCATCAGAAGAGGGCGCCAGATCTCACCATGTGATTTCTGGAAATTCCAGAAATTCCATCTCTCCAGGCCTGAGTCAGGTGTCTTTTGTTTAAAAAGAAAAGGAGCAAGGTGGTGTTGGCACATGCCTTTAATGTGCTAAGTAGGCTTCTTCTCCTACTATCCCAACTCCCAACACCACCAGAACTTGCTCTGTTCTGTAGACTGTAATGAATCCCAGTGTACACACACACACACTGCTGAGGTCAGAACCCTAGACTATCTCAGGTTCCCAAACCAACATCTGTAGCTTCATCTCATCCCCTAGGCCAGATTCCCTTTGCTTTTACTCATTTGTGTCTTTATTAATGCCAGGTTAGTTAATTATTTTAATTTTAATTGTATAGGGAGGCCAGAAGCTTTGGATTCTATGGAGTGGAAAGGAAGGGAGGGAAGGAGGGAGGGAGAGAGGGATGGAAGGAGAGAGGGAGGGAGGAGGAAAGAAAAGCAAAACTTAACTTCAAAGTGGTGCTGTTGGATTTTAACCCTAGCACTTGGGAGGCAGAGGCAGGCTGATACTCTGATTTGGAGGAAAGCTTGATCTCTGTGATTTGAAGGCCAGCCTGGTCTACCAAGCTAGCTAGCTACAGGACAGCCAGGATGACACAAACAGACCCTGTCTTGAAAAACCAACCAACAAACCAAACAAACAAAAAACTAACAAAAGCAAGCAAGCAAGGAAGGAAGGAAGCAAGCAAGCAAGCAGGGCTGGGGATGTTATGAGGCTCCCAGACTGGATTTTTTCCTCATGTCCAACATGGGGTTCATTTTCAAACACATAAGGGTTGGGGGCTGGTCCTCCACTTTCCAGCTCTTGAGTGTCAATTATGTTCACGTTTCTTTTAGATTAATTTATTTTCATGTGCATTGTTGTTTTTGCCTGCATGGATGTATGTGTGTCTGTGTGAGGGAATCAGGTCCCCTGGAACTGGACAACAACCCATAAGGCTGCCTGGCTACCAGATAAAATAAAACCAAATGACAAAAGGAAGTAAAATCGAATAAGCTAAAGACACATGAGAATGGAGTTCCTTCCCTCAGAAAGCTGAAAAGGGTCAGCCAACTATGGAGAGCAGCATGTAGGAAGCAGCCTCTCCCCCCAGCCCATCTGCTTACTTATAGTGCCTAGTTACAGACATGGACCAGTGTGGTAAATTTCTGCAATTCAGAGGATGGAGGCCAGGGCTTTGGGCACCTAGGCCAGGGCTGCCTCCTCCCCCATGAGCCAGGCCCCCAGCACTGCCTTCCTCTGTTTGTTTGATTCCTCCAAGTTTTCTATAATTTCTATTCAACAAATTAGTTGGGACAGGGGCCTTTCTACATACATAGCCTGGGAAATCACTAAATAGATCAGACCTGCCTCTAATTCACAGAGGTCCGAACTGCCTCTGTCTCCTGAATGATGGGATTCAAGGCGTGCCCCAACCACACCAAGCTTCCTTTTATCTCTGTAACCCTGGGAACATTTTTCTCTCCATCTGTTTTTAATTTCTTCTTCTCTTACTTTCTTGTACATTGAGCTTAATTTCAAAATTTGTTTTCGTGTCTCTGGGTGTACCTGTGTGTGCACGCACCTGTGTGTGCATTCCTATATGTGTGTGGGGGGGGGGGGAGGGCACAATTCTAAACTTTTCAGAAACTGCCCTCAGCCTACAGCATGGTTGTTGACCTCACCAACATAGAAGCTTTCACGATGATAGCAGCCATCTTGGCCGGTGACCTCACCAAGATGAAAGCCACCATGTGACAAACTTTGCAAGGTCCTTTTTTTCTCTGTGTTTCCTAGCCTCTAGAGGGCCAGGACTTAAAAAGAAAAAGAAAGAAAAAAGAAAGAAAGAAAGGAAGGAAGGAAGGAAGGAAGGAAGGAAGGAAGGAAGGAAGGAAGGAAGAAAGAAAGGAAGAAAGAAAGAAAGGAAGGAAGGAAGGAAGGAAGGAAGGAAGGAAGGAAGGAAGGAAGGAAGAAGGAAGAAAGAAAGAAAGAAAGAAAGAAAGGAAGAAAGAAAGAAAGGAAGAAAGAAAGGAAGGAAGGAAGAAGGAAGAAAGAAAGAAAGGAAGGAAGGAAGGAAGGAAGGAAGAAAGAAAGAAAGAAAGAAAGAAAGAAAGGAAGAAAGAAAGGAAGGAAGGAAGAAGGAAGAAAGAAAGGAAGAAAGA
>OX460368.1:46311784-46314284 GCA_949786405.1 Onychomys arenicola | reverse complement strand
AAAGAAAATGAAACAAACTCTGTGTATCACACTCCTGCCAGATGCCCCCAGAGGATAGATCAGGGCCCATGGTGCTGGAGATCCAACCAACCCCTCATTTATCTCGGCATGAGGAATGAATGGGAGAAAACAGAAATCTGGAGAGAGAGAGAGAGAGAGAGAGAGAGAGAAAATCCCTCAAGAAAATGAAAACATGACACTACACAACCCCTGGCACACAATGAAATCAGTCCTGTGAGTACACTTATAACTCTAACTTCCCACTTTAAAAAAAAAAAAAAAAAACCTAAGATTTAGGTGCCAAATTTCATATATGTTTTTCAAGACAGGGTTTCTCGTCGGGTGGTGGTAGGTGCATGCCTTTAATCCTACCACTCTGAAAAAACAAAAAACAAACAAACAAAAAATTCCTGCCTCTCAGTTTCTCTCTCTCTCTCTCTGAAATTAGACTAAATAAAGATGATTTGTTTAATTTTAGTTTCATGACATTTCTTTTTTTTTTTAATTCCAACTCATAACCACTGGAGAAGGAAATGTTGTTTTTCTCTGCAACAGAATCTCACTACTGAGTATATGAACCACACACACCTCAGACCTCAGGTGGATTTGACTGGGTGGGTGGAGAGAACCTGGAAGGAGTTATGGGAAAGCAAACCATGATCAGAAGACGTTATAGGAAATTTTAAAAAAAGGAAGGAAGGAAGGAAAGAAGGAAGGAAGGAAGGAAGGAAGGAAGGAAGGAAGGAAGGAAGGAAGGAAGGAAGAAATCATCTATGAAAAAAACAATTCCCACCTGTAGTGGGCACTGTCTCCACCCATAGACCTTGGGCTATCCTAAAAAACAACAAATAAAGTAAAATAAAATAAAACAAAAAACAAAAGGAGTTGGGGATTTAGCTCAGTGGTAGAGCGCTTGCCTAGCTAGCGCAAGGCCCTGGGTTCGGTCCTCAGCTCCAGAAAAAAATTCAAAAACAAAATTAATAATAATAATAATAATAACAATCCCGGGTGGTGGTGGCACACGCCTTTAATCCCAGCACTCAGGAGGCAGAGGCAGGCGGATCTCTGTGAGTTTGAGGCCAGCCTGGTCTACCAAGTGAGTTCCAGGACAGGCGCAAAGCTACACAGAGAAACCCTGTCTCGAGAGGGAAAAAAAAAAGGACACAGCTGAACTTTGTGCCTGTAAAATGTTAGGATTCCAGCCACTCCTCCAGCTATTTGACCACAAGCAAGGGGTCTTCTGTCATCTGTGCACTGTGTAAGCCCACATGCAGGGAGAGAGAGAGAGAGAGAGAGAGAGAGAGAGAGAGAAAGGAAGAAAGAAAAGAAAGGAACGAAGGAAAGAAGGAACCAAACCCCTCCAAAGAACCAAAAAATATAAACAAACAAACAAACCCTGTGTGTGTGAGTGTTCCTTTTCTGCATGCATATGTAACCCACTCCCAGCTAGCTAGTGTGCAATTCTGTCCCAGGTGAGGAATATTCAAAATATATAGTGTTGGGGAATGTTCTGCCTCGTATTGGACCAGTGGTTGTCCAACGGGTCCCCAGAGGAAGGAAACACTCATGGGGAAAGCCTCACTCCTGGACAGCAGTGAGTGAGTGAGTGAGTGAGTGAGTGAGTGAGTGAGTGAGTGCAGAACACATTGCTGGGACCTCTCTTGCATTAGTGATGATCCTCTTGGCGGTTTTAATGCTGCCCTTTTGTCAATTGTGCATGGGACAGATATGATCATTTCTGGGGCAGGGGGAGATGATGGGGACAGATATTATTAGGCAGCTAGCCGATGCATCTCAGGTGTCTTGTCTGGAGATGCCAGCTCAATATTTGGCTAAGCTCACAAAATGATAATCGTTGTTTTGTCTTGATGTAAAATTTGGGAAGGAAACTTACCTGACATACTTGTTTTAGGTGGAGGTTACCGTTGGAGGATGGGAGAAAAAACTTGTTTGTTTGTGAATATGGGAAAATATGCTCACTTTTGACATATATCAATAGGTACACTCGTATAACAGTAACTCATCTGGTGGTCAGACACTTCATTTCTTCGAGACGCCGCAGCAGTCCCTTCCCCGGGCTGCTTGCTGTGGCTGCACCGTGGCAACATATCGAGGTTAGGAAAAGGTGGCTCCAGCTAATACAGTTATGGGATTTTAAGGTGCTTCATTCATTCGTTCGTTCATTCATTCATTCATTCATTCATTCATTCATTTCTTTTTCTTTTTCTGGTTTTCTTCGAGATAGGGTTTCTCTGTAGCTTTGGAGCCTGTCCTGAACTAACTATCTCTGTAGACCAGGCTGGCCTTCCTTGAACTCAAAAAGATCTACCTGGCTCTGCCTCCCAAGTGATGGGATTACAGGCGTGTGCCACCTCTGCCCGGCAAAGTACTTCATTCATTTCTGCTGCATGGCCAAGCGTTACCAGGAGATGAAAATCCAAACCAGTGGTAGGTGTTTCATAACCACTCTCAGAGAGACTGTCTCCACTCCCCACCCCCA